>CM070581.1:68367635-68370135 GCA_036346355.1 Rhipidocladum racemiflorum
GGAGTTTAGGAGTTTAGGGTTTAGGGTTTTAGGGTTTAGGAGTTTAGGGTTTAGGAGTTTAGGGTTTAGGGTTTAGGAGTTTAGGAGTTTAGGGTTTAGGAGTTAGGGATTGGAGTTTAGGAGTTTAGGAGTTTAGGGGTTTAGGGTTTAGGGGTTTAGGGTTTAGGGTTTAGGAGTTTAGGAGTTTAGGGTTTAGGGTTTTAGGGTTTAGGGTTTAAGGTTTAGGAGTTTAGGGTTTAGGGTAAGGGTTTAGGAGTTTAGGGTTTAGGAGGTTTAGGAGTTTTAGGAGTTTAGGGTTTAGGGTTTAGGAGTTTAGGGTTTAGGGTTAGGGTTTAGGGTTTAGGAGTTTTAGGAGTTTAGGGATTAGGATTTAGGAGTTTAGGAGTTTTAGGGGTTTTAGGGTTTAGGGTTTAGGAGTTTAGGGTTTAGGAGTTTAGGGTTTAAAGGAGTTTAGGGTTTGAGGAGTTTTAGGGTTTTAGGGTTTAGGGTTTAGGGTTTAGGAGTTTAGGGTTTTAGGGTTTAGGGTTTAGGGTTTGAGTTTAGGGTTTTAGGAGTTTAGGGTTTTAGGGTTTAGGGTTTAGGGTTTGAGTTTAGGGTTTAGGAGTTTAGGGTTTAGGGTTTAGGAGTTTTAGGAGTTTAGGGTTTGGGGTTTAGGAGTTTAGGGTTTAGGAGTTTAGGGTTTTAGGGGTTTAGGAGTTTAGGGTTTTAGGAGTTTAGGGTTTAGGGTTTAGGGTTTTTAGGGTTTAGGAGTTTAGGGTTTAGGGTTTGGGAGTTTTGGGGTTGTAGGAGTTTAGGAGTTTAGGGTTTGAGGTTTAGGAGTTTAGGAGTTTAGGGTTGAGTTTAGGGTTAAGGGTTTAGGGTTTAGGAGTTTGGGGTTTAGGGTTTAGGGTTTAGGGTTTAGGGTTAGGGTTTAGGGTTTAGGAGTTTTAGGGTTTAGGGTTTTAGGGTTTAGGGTTTAGGAGTTTTTAGGAGTTTAGGGTTTAGGGTTTAGGAGTTTAGGGTTTAAGGTTTAGGAGTTTAGGAGTTTAGGTTTAGGGTTTTAGGAGTTTAGGAGTTTAGGAGTTTAGGGTTTAGGGTTTAGGGTTTAGGGTTTAGGGTTTAGGGTTAGAGTTTGGGAGTTTAGGAGTTTAGGGTTTTAGGTTTAGGGTTGGGTAAGGGTTTTAGGGTTTAGGAGTTTAGGGTTTACAGGTTTTTAGGGTTTAGGGTTTTAGGGTTTAGGGTTTAGGGTTTAGGAGTTTGGGAGTTTAGGAGTTTAGGAGTTTAGGAGTTTAGGGTTTAGGAGTTTGGGGTTTTAGGAGTTTAGGGTTTAGGGTTTTAGGGTTTGGGGGTTTAGGAGTTTAGGATTTAGGGTTTGGGGTTTAGGGTTTAGGGTTTAGGGTTTAGGGTTTAGGGTTTTTGGGGTTTAGGGTTTAGGGTTTAGGAGTTTAGGGTTTAGGAGTTTAGGGGTTTAGGGTTTAAGGGTTTGGGGTTTAGGGTTTTTAGGGTTTGGGGTTTAGGGTTTAGGGTTTAGGGTTTAGGGTTTTAGGAGTTTAGGGTTTAGGAGTTTTAGGGTTTAGGGTTTAGGGTTTAGGAGTTTAAGGGTTTAGGAGTTTTAGGAGTTTAGGAGTTTAGGAGTTTAAGGTTTAGGAGTTTTGAGGTTTAGGAGTTGGGGTTTAGAGTTTAGGGTTTAGGAGTTTAGGAGTTTAGGGTTTAGGAGTTTAGGAGTTTAGGGTTTAGGGAGTTTTAGGGTTTTAGGGTTTAGGAGTTTTAGGGTTTAGGGTTTTAGGGTTTAGGGTTTAGGGTTTAGGGTTTAGGAGTTTAGGGTTTTAGGGTTTAGGGTTTAGAGTTTAGGAGTTTAGGAGTTTAGGGTTTAGGGTTTAGGGTTTTTAGGGTTTAGGGTTTGGGGTTGGGGTTTAGGGTTTTAGGGTTTAGGAGTTTAGGGTTTAGGGTTTAGGGTTTAGGAGTTTAGGAGTTTAGGGTTTAGGGTTTAGGAGTTTAGGGTTTAGGAGTTTAGGAGTTTAGGAGGTTTAAGGTTTAGGGTTTAGGAGTTTAGGGTTTAGGGTTTAGAGTTTAGGGTTTAGGGGTTTTAAGGTTTAGGAGTTTAGGGTTTAGGGTTTAGGGTTTAGGGTTTAGGGTTTTAGGGTTTTTAGGGTTTAGGGTTCCCAGGTTTTAGGGTTTAGGGTTTAGGAGTTTAGGAGTTTAGGAGTTGAGGGTTTAGGAGTTTAGGAGTTTAGGAGTTTAGGGTTTAGGAGTTTAGGGTTTAGGGTTTAGGGTTTAGGGTTTAGGGTTTAGGGTTTAGGGTTTAGGAGAGGGTTTTAGGGTTTGGAGGTTTAGAGTTTAGGGTTTGGGAGTTTAGGAGTTTAGGAGTTTTAGGGTTTAGGGTTTAGGGTTTAGGGTTTAAGGGTTTAGGAGTTTTAGGAGTTTAGGGTTTAGGGTTTAGGGTTTAAGGTTTAGGAGTTTAGGGTTTAGGAGTTTAGGGTTTAGGGTTTAGGGTTTAGGAGTTTAGGGTTTAGGAGTTTTA